>BMAO01008521.1:0-15611 GCA_019973975.1 Trichonephila clavata
TGACACGCCACCACGAAAACCCGAGTGTAATGTTAATCCTATGGAGAGTGTAATGTTAATCCTTGATAATTCAATTTACGTCTAAGGTATTGCTTTTTAACTGTATGAAACAAAATGCATCCTAAAGATAAAAAAAAAAATAATCTTTCTCTTGATTTCGATTTTTTTTTAAAAATTTCTAAATATTTTTAAATATTTATTAAAAGCTTGAAAATTTACATTTAGTGCGTTGAAACGATCATAAAAATATTTTCAATCATCGGATAAAAAAAGTTTTTCAGCGGAAATCCTTTATTTTTTATGCTCTTTCAAACGCATATACTTTAAAAATTTTAAACTAATTTATTTGCGAGTAATTAAATAAGTCAGCATTGCATATTTGGAATGAGGGGAAAGTAAACTTGTAACTCCGCCTTCTTGCGGAAGGATACATGAAATTTTCCCTGCGTTCCCTTGGTGAAAGGTGGTAATTTATGACTCTTCGGTGGAATGTGTAACAGAGATGTCCCCCCCCCACCCAAAATGGGTCTTGTTTTCTAAGAATCTATAGGCATTCAAGATACTATTTACACTTACATCATTCTTAAGAAAGTTTGAGTCTGTGCTTGAAAGTAACTACAAATACGTTTTGTACAAAAAGCTATCCTCTGTTTTTTATTCCACCTTTCTTAAAAATATTTATATATACTAAATAAGTTATATTTTATTAATAATTAAAATGAACAATTAATATTTATTAAATGCATTTGAATCGTCAGGATAAAGTGAATCAGATTTCGTATTATTTTCTTACATATCTCCAAAATTGAAATTCCTGTGTTTTTTTCCAAAAGTTTAAGTTATTTGAATATCAGCTGTTTTAAAACTAATTTTTTTTGCACAGTTTATTTCAGTTATTAAATAAAATGGATCATCGTCGCAGCTTCAAAAAAAGATTATTTCTTTCGGCTAAACGAAAAAAAGAATATAGGACAGAATTTCAGGAATTGGAAAGAAAAGTGTGTATTTCTTTCTTTCTAAATTCTTTTGTTCCGCTGTTCATTTCAAATATTGTGAAAGTTTCCACATACTAAATGGATTTATTGATCATCGCATTTTAAATAAGATTCAAATATTCCGAAGATGAAATACCATTGATTTAAAATAAACCAGAAAGTTTTCCATAATTTTAAGAATATTTTTAGTAACATTAATAGTTTCTTCTTAAAACATATAAATTTCAATTAATTTATTTACTATTGCTACTGATGTTTTTATTCCGTTTTTATTTCCTTCACTGGAAATTCAACTTAGAAATAACATTGCAGAAATTTTTTTTTTTTTAAATTTCTGTCTGGAAAGCAGTATTTACATTTTGCATTTTTATTTATACATGTGTTTCATATATTATTCAAGATAACTCATCAATGCTTTTTTTTTTCAAAAGGAATTCTAAGTTAATGCGCTATGAAGAATGCACTGCAAGTACAAATACAGGCAAATAGTTCCACAATTTTAAAGTTCAAGCCAGCACCACTAAAGACCCACCGTGTAGGGGCGCGATGCACGTTAAATCTGTCGAGAGCTAAAAAGTCCTTCCTTTGGTGTGGTGTGGTGTGGTAGTTAGGAGATGAGGTGCTATCTCAGGTGTCATCCCCGTCACTTGACCATGGTTCAAAATTACGATGTCCGTTACCAAAAGCTCTCGTGTAGCTGAACAGTGTGACGTTAATATTCACTCACTCACTCCACAATTTGAATGTTTGACATCTGAGGAATTATAAGAGATTTTCCCCAAAAATCCCGGGAAATTCTGATTGGAATGGGGTTGTACGAAAACACTTTCTAGTTCTAGGGGTTCTACGAAAACGCTTTCTAGTTCTAGGGGTTCCACAAAAACACTTTCAAGTTCAAAGGGTTCCTTGAGTTGAAAAAGTTTGAAGACCACTGCTCTAGAGCCATATATGTTATTTGCGACAGACTTCGTAATTCTAAGCCAAGGGTGGCCAATCCGCGGCCTTGAATAATTTTGCGGCCCTCGAGATTCATTACAAAATATGATTATTTTGTACAATATTTTTGTTTTTAATGTAGTGTTTTGTATCAAATATACTTCATAACTGTTTCTATTTTATTACCTTTCTTTTATTTTAATACATTCTTAGAAGTGTGCGGTATTGCAGCGCAGCATCACACTCGATTCCTGTAACTCCATCGCGCTGCTATTGCTAGAATTAGACATATTTGATCCTTGCATTATTATTATAAATTATCTATGCTTGTATAGATGAAAAATAATGAAATCAATAATAATTCATTCCGTTTTAAATTTTCATTCCAATAAATGTTTGTGATGGGTCTAAATCTATATATATAAAGAGGAAAGCGACTCACTCACTGACTGACTGACTAATCACGAAATCTCTGGAACTATTAAACCTACAGACTTGAAATTTGGTAGACATGTTCCTTTGATAGAGTAGACATCAGCTAAGAAAGGATTTTCCGAAATTCGAAACGCAAGGGGCGTTACGGGGGTTAGGGCTTTAATAATAATTGTTTCCATGTTTAAACTACTTGATGTACAATCTTGAAATTGGTAAGCGAATTCCTTTCAGAGAGTAGAGATCCGCTACAAAATGAGTTTGCTGAAAATCGACCCCCAAGTGGCGTTGCAGGGGCTTAGGGGGCGTTATAGATAATTATTTCCATTTTTAAAACTATTTGATGCACTGTCTTTAAATTTGATATATAGATTCCTTTCGTAGAATAATGATCAGTTACAAAACGGGTTTTGTGAAAACAGACTTCTAAGTGGCGTTGCGGGGGATTAAGGGGCGTAATAGATAAATATATCCGTTTTTAAACTACTTCACCTACCTGCTTGAAAATTGGTAGGTAAGTTTCTTTCTTGGAGTAAATATCCGCTACAAAATGGGTTTTGGGAAAATTGACCCCCCAAGGGTGTTGCGGGGGCGGGGGGTTTAAGGGGCGTTATAAATTCCTATTTTTAAGTTATTAGACGTACAGTCTTGAAACTTAGTAAGCAGATTCCTCTCATAGGGTAGAGATACGCTAAAAATGGGTTTCGTGAAAATTGCCCCAAGTGGCGTTCAGGGGACTTAAGGGGCGTTATAGATAATTATTTCCATTTTTAAACTATTAGACGCACAGTCTTTATATTTGATAAAGAGATTTCTTTCATAGAGTAGAGATCAGCTATAAGAAGGTTTTGTGAAAACAGACCTCTAAGTGGCGTTTCAGGGGTATAAGTGGCGTAAGAGATAAATATTTTCGTTTTTTAAACTATTTGACCTACCTGCTTGAAAATTGGTAGGAATGTTTCTTTCATGAAGTAAATATCCGCTACAAAACGGGTTTGGGGAAAATTGACCCCCAAGGGGTGTTGTGGGGGGTTAAGGGCAGATATAAATAATTATTACTTTTTTTAAACTATTAGACTCACTGTATTGAAATTTGGTTAGCAGATTCCTCTCATAGGATAGAAATACACTGCAAAATGTGTTTTGTGAAAATCGACCCCTAGGTGGTGTTGCGGGGGTTCAAGGGGCGTTATTGATAATTTTTTTTGCATTTTTAATCATTTGGACGCACAGTCTTCAAATTCTGCTAAGCAGATTCCTTTCATAGAGTGCAATTCCCCTACAAAATGGGTTTTGTGAAAACAGACCCAGAAGTGGCATTGCGGGGGCTCAAGTGGCGTTATAGACAATTATCCCCATTTTTAAACTGTTAGACGTACAGTCTTGAAATTTGATAAGCAGATTCCTTTCGTAAAGTAGAGAACCGCTACAAAATGGGTTTCGCGATTATCAACTACTAAGTTTAATTTCGGGAGATTAAGAGGCGTAATCGATAAATATTTCCATTCTTAAGCTACTTGATCATCCTGCTTGAAAATTGGTAGGCATGTTCCTTTCATGAAATAGATTTCATCTAACAAAGAGTAAAACGAAAATTGACCCCAAGGAGGGTTGCGAGGGGTCAAGAGGAGTTACAGAAAAAAATTCCTGTTTTTAATTGTTAGACCCATGTACTTGAAATTTGTTAAGCATGTTTCTTTTGTTGAATAGGGATCCACTAAGAATGTATTTTAAGCAAATCAAGTTCTGGGAGGTTGCAGGGGTTACTGGGACGTATTGACAAAAAAAATTACTTTTTTCGAGCTACAAGGACTATAATAATGAAATTTGGTTTGCATTTTTCTTTTGTTGAATTGAAATCCGCTAAGAGCGGTAATTTTGGAAAACGGCTCTCAACGGGATTACGGGGATATTTATAGTAAAACTTTTGCTTTTTTCTGTTAGATTTAGACTTGAAATTTGTCTTGCATGTTCAATTTACGGAGTAGAGATCCACCGAAAATTGGTTTTGCGGGAATCCACTTGGTTTTTGAGTTACGAAAGAGCAAACATCATTCTATGCTTCAATTTTAGAGATTTTTAGAAAATACAAATTAGATGAGTTCTGCCCTTTTTTTTTTATCAACAGGTGACAGTTACAGGTATAAGTATATTTTTCAATTCAATCGAATTCTTAATGCTAGGACTTAGATATCAATAATTTATACATATATATAAGCAGTAAAGATTTATAAAACATCATGAAATACCCAGCGAAGCGGGCGGGTAACAGCTAGTATAATATAAAGATATATAATTTTTGTTTGCAGCCCGCAGGATTATAATGTTTTTCCGAAGTGGCCCGCAAGGTCATTTGAGTTGGCCATCCCTGTTCTAAGCCAAGATCGGATAGCGAGAATGACACTTGAGTTTACAGTTTCTTTGTATTCTTCATGATCTTTATTGAACTTGGGAGTCTCGCGTCTTTAGTCATTATGGTATATAATCCTCCACGGTTTTAAATGCTGATTTAAATTCTTTTATTGTTTTTTATAAAATATATTGCTGATTTTGCTTGTGATATTAAAAATATAACATTAGTGTGATAAATAAAAAATATTTAGTATGATTGGTGAAAAAAGTTTATTGAAATTAAAATCTGGAATACAATAACTTCAAAACGATTTTGTGATTTGCCGAGACGGGTAAATCCAAAGCAGAATGTATGCGAGATTTTCGACAAAAGAAACGTGAGAAAAAAAAAATAAAAAACTGAAGGAGAACAGCCGAAAAGAATTGCACAAAATTCAACTTCACGCAGCAGGGATTTTTTTTTTTTTTTTGTTGCAACGAACACAAATCTCTTAGAAACAAACGGCCGAACCAATTACTGCTTTACCAAATCTGTTTGTCAGGTAACTTTACGATTGTCCGCTCATAGCTTTTTTGAATGATGAGCTCAAGCTCGAAATGACAACAAACCGAAATATATCGACAGCTAACAGTGGTACTGTTATTGACATTGTTTTTCAAAGGTTATTAAATACTTTAAAATCTCAAGTATATGTATCATATTTTAGTCATCATAAGTCTATGGTGTGTGTCTTCCCCAAATTGAACAAGAATATTTATTTTTGATAAAAAATTACATGACTCTTTGTGTTAATTAAATAAAATTTTCATTAAAGATAAAATTATTCGATAGAAAATTATTTCCAATCATACCCGATTAATTTTTTTCAGGATTTATGTTACTATTGCGTATTTACCAGGATAACATGTCAGATGTTACACATCATATGCGACTACTGTAAGACTCGTTCCTTTTTTTGTAACTGAATTTATATTAGAAATTCCAACACTAAAACTGTTCTTCCAAAAAATTGTGTGGGTCCCAAAACCAATACTCAATATACTTTATCAGTGGCGTAGCTAGGTATCCAAAGGTCTTGGTGCAAAAAAAGAGAGAATATTGGTGGAGTTTTATTAATTAAAAATATATTAGAGTATTTTATATATATACATATACAAAGCTGATTCACATCAGCCCTGTGTCAAGCTCTGCAGAACATAGGAAAGCAAAGCTACAAACTACTTACATGTATGCATATGAGTTTCCTTGTGAATTTAGTGATTACCCAGGTTCGATTTGACATGTGATAGATAGGAAATGATAAAAAGAATATGCACAAACAAGAAAATATAATACAAAATTATCATAATTATTTAAATAAAACACACGAAAAAACAGAGGAGGGGTCAAAGTTACATCAGTCTGTTGCAGATACCAGATTGCGAAACATTGAAACAGGAAAATAGCTTATTATGAATCATATTGTTATAAAAAATAAAATGACCAAGAAGAAATAGCTCCCTGTGTAGATTTTTTTAGATGTATGGTAAGACATTTCATGGAACTTGATGTTTATTTTCAAGTAAAAATTAGAAAAATAATATAAACTTTTTTTAATACGTAAAATTCGCAACACAATATAAACAAAGGAAAAGAATTTAGGGGAATTCCTTACAAGTTTGAAACTTCTTTCAACGGAGTTGCCATGATTATAGCTATGTAACAATCTTTTATATTTATATCTCAATTATCGCTAGTTCGACTTGCCTGGTGGTCAAGGCGCGAGGGTCCCCTGAGCTCAAGGGCCCCTGTGCACGGCACCACCTAGCCCATTGGTAGTTACGCCACTGTACTTTATTAAATTTATATAAGATTTTTTTTTGTTACATGTCTTAAACCGTTTTTAAATAAAATTATTGAACTGAATCGGAAATAAAGAACTGACCTGAAATATTTCAGGAAAGAGAATAATTTAAATCACATTACACTATTCATTCATTAATTTATAAATTTCTCTTGTCATTAAACTGTTTAAAAAAGGATTTTGATGCAATTTAGTATTGAAGAATATCACAGAAAATTGTTTTGAATGTATAGAAATATATATATATAAAGGTTTTTGCCTTAACTAAAACTTATATTTTTATAAAATTCAAATGAAAAACTGATGTTCCTCAAAACAGAAACGAAACAGCGAAAAAAAGCAGTTTCTTTGTACAACTAGAATGTCGGCACAGTTTTCATGTAATTGAAAACTGCCATGGGGTGGGCAGTAAAAGAGGGTCAGTTGTCATATAGTCTTCAGTTGGTTGTAAACTGGACCCTCCAAGAACAAAAATAGAAGGCGAAAGAGAGGGGGGGGGTTCCTGTCTCGAGTTCCCTTTGCACTTAGAATCCCTCTCTCAACTGTTGTAGAAGAGGCTTGTATGATTCTGTGACGTCATTTTCTTTCATCATGACATCTGTCAGAACATAATCATCAGAAAATGGGATCAAGTAAATGCAAATTTGGAAAAATAATAGCTTGAAAAAAATGTTTATTTCAAAGTCAAGAAAATATTGAAAATTAAGAAAAAAAGGCATATAATTTATCTTTTATGAAGGAACTGTTTACCTCCGATCATTAAGACCAGTACTCATGAGTACTTGGCCTTTCTTTTAGGACCGCCCATTCCCCCCTCCCAGAAGAGGGCGCTTTCATCGTTTTAGAGTTGGAATTTCTGTCTACGGGACCCTTAAGGGACATTACAGATAATTATTTCATTTTTCAAACTATTAGACATACAGTCTTGAAATTTGGTAAGCAGATTCCTTTCATAGAGTCTATCTGCTACAAAATAAGTTTCGCGAACATTGACTTTCAAGGGGTTTTATGGGGGATTATGGTGATATAAAAATTTATTTCCATTTTTAAACTACTCGACGTACAATCTTCATATCTGATGCGCAGATTCCTTACATAGGGGGATGATTGGCTACAAAATGGGTTTTACCAATACAGATGATCAAGTGGTGTTTCGGTGGTCAAATGGCGTTATAGGTAATTTTTTTCCGTTTTTAAACTACTGGACGTACGATCTTGAAATTTAGTAAGCCGATTCTTTTCATGGGTTTGATATCCACTATAAAATTGGTTTGTGGAAAATCAATCTTTAATTGGCAATTCAGGTGCTTTAGAAGAGTTTACAGATATTTTTTTTTCCATTTTTTAAACCATTAGATGTACAGTCTTGGAATTTGCTAAGCAGAATCCTTTCATGGAGTACAGATTCGCTACAAAAAAGTTCGCTAAAATTGACTCCCAAGGGACGTTACGGAGGATTAAGGGGTGATAAAAATAATTTTTTCCATTTTTAAACTAAATGAATTACAGAACTGAAATTTGGTACGCAGATTACTTTCATAAAGTAGAGATTTGCTACCAAATGATTTTTACGAATATATACCACCAAATGGGCGTTTCAGGGAGCGTTATACGTCATTATTTAAATTTTTTAACTTTTAGATATGCAGTCTTAAAACTTGGTAAGCAGATTCCTTTTATGGATTAAATTGAATCCCAAGTGGCATTGCGGAGGATTAAGGGGGTGTTACAGATATTTCGATTCTTATACTATTAGACGTACAGTCTTGAAATTTGGTAAGAAGTTTACTTTTATGGGTAGATATCCGTTTCAAAATTATTTTTACAAAATTGTCCCTCAAGTGGCCTTCCAGGGGTTTAAGTGGCGTTACGGATAGTTATTTCCATTTTAAACAAACATACAATCTAGAAAGTTGGTAAGCAGATGCCTTTCATAGAATGGAATTGCAGCTACAAAATAGGTTTCGTGAAAATTGATCCCAAGGGTCTTTGAGGGGGATTAATATGTGTAATAGGTGAATATTTAAGTTTTTAAACTATTAGACGTACCTGCTTGAAAATTGGTAGTCATGTTCCTATCATGGTGCAGAGTTCATCTAACAAAGAGTTTTTTGAAAGTGATCCCTAAGGGTGGTTGCGAAGGATCCAGGTGTTTATAGAAAAGATTCCCGTTTTCAAATTGTAAGATCCACATACTTGAAATTTGTTAAACTTTTTTTTTGTTGAATAGAGTTCCACTAAGAATGAATTTTACGGAAATCGACTCCAAGGAAGTAGCTGGGATTTACTGGGGCGTATTGACAAAAAAAAAATCCCGTTTTCGGACTATAATAATGAAATTTGGTTTGCCTGGTTTTTTAGTTGAGTTGATATCTGCTGAGAACGGTTCTTTTAGAAATAAACTGTGTACGGGTTACGAGGCGTATTGATAATAAAAAGATTCCGTTTTCGCCCTATTAGATTTAGACTTGAAATTTGTCACGCATATTTATTTTATGGAGTAGAGACCCACTGAAAAGTGGTGTTGCGAAAATCCACTTGAAAATTGGGATACAAGAGTGCAAAAAATCATTCGATTTTAATGTCAGAGATTATTAGAAATTATTCGTTAGAAGTTCTGTTAATTTTTATATCAAGAGGGGAGAGTTTAGATGGAAGTATATTTTTCAATAAAAAAGAATTCTTAATGCTAGGACATAGATATCAAAAATTGGCATATATATAATCAGTATATATATTCCTACATCAGGAAAGACCCAGCGAAGCGGTGGGTAATGGCTACCTTTGGCGCGCAACACAGCTTCAACCCGCCTTGACATGGATGCCACAAGTCATTTGTAGATGGCCAAAGACAGATTGTAACAGATGCTTAAGAAACGGTTACTCAAATCCAAGCTATTTCGAATTGGTAGTCTTTAAACTCTGAGCTGCCGTCTTATGGCATCCCAAATGCGTTCTATCGGATTGCAATTTAGTGAGTTAAGCGGCCAGGACATTAACTGGAATTTAGCATCATGTTCCTGGAACCACTGCAACAAAATTTTAGCCTTGTGACATGGAGCATTGTGCTGTTGAATCATTCCATTTCCAGCTGGAAAAACTGAGGCCATGTAAGGGTGCAACTGGTCCGCAATGATTTTCCAATACCCTGTAGCATTCATGATCTGCTCTACCACAACCACGGGACCCAGAGAAGTCCAAGAGAACATCCCCCAAAGCATAATACCGCCACCACCGGCCTGTGTATGACTTACTGTACATTGAGGTTAGCAACTGTTCGCCTGAAAGATGACGTATCCTGACACGGCCGTTGGCGTGATGAATGACAATATCGTAATTCATCTGACCAGGCAACTCTCTCCCACTGATCCATGGACCATTCGCGATGTTCCCGGTTCCAGCACAGACGCAATTCACGATGACGCTAGGTCAGCAAAGGCACACGAGTGGGACATTTGCTGCGCAGCCCCTTATCCAACAGTGTACGCTGAACAGTGTGCTCCGATACTATTCTACTTGGCCCTGCATTGTATTTTGTTGTCAGCTGAGCCAGTACGTGGCTCCGGTTTTGCTTCACCATGCGAGACAGTCTCAGACAACATTTTTTTTTATTGCGTCTGGACGTCCAACACCATGTCGTGTACTGCTGGTTTCACCGTCATTCGTCCACTTTGCATAAGTACTAACAACTGTAAATGGCGAACAACCCACGATTCGTGCAGTTTCGGAAATACTTATTCCGAGCTTTCGAGCCATTACAATCTGCCCTCTTTTAAAGTCGCTTAGATCCGTAGCCATTCCCATCACACACAGAAGTAAGTGAAAGAATGATTCTTCAGACTCTCCAGCAGCAGTTAAAACCACTTTCATCTGATCACATGCCTTCCACGTCATCTAGGCGAGTTCATTGAAAAATTCAGAGATGGTTATAATGTTTTGGCTCTTGAGAATATATCCAATAGTTAAGCATAATTGATAATTATGTGATAAAGAAGGAACTGTAAATCAGAATGGCAGGACACGGGATATGCGAGTGTAAAATGGTTATAAGATAAGGAAGCAAATCAAAAGAATGGTTATAATTAATTTTGTTATCCAAAGTAGCAGTTTGAAAGAAAACTGAGCATAGCAAGGATTCACATTTTAAAGAAAAAATGAAAAGAAACATTAAATAAAATACTGATGCTGCAGTTTAATAAGGCGGGTGGTCACTTATGACAGCCAGACACGCTGCACAGCGATTTACCATACTTGCTATGAGACGATGATTGAGTTGTGGGCTCAAACGGTTCCAAGCTACTTGGAGATCACTCTTCAGTTCTGTAACGGAGCTTGGTGGGAGCGAAAGGGCTGCAATTTGTCTCCCGAGAATGCTCCCATACATGCTCGATCGGATTTAAATCAGGGGAGTTCGCAGGCCACAGGATTCGCTGGATGTTTTCCGTTACAAGGAAGTCAACTATCAGTACTGCTCGGTGACATGCGAATTATCATCCATGAATATGAAGTCAGAACCGTCAGCACCTCGAAACAAGAGAACATTAGGCTCAAGAATTTCGTCTCTGTATCTTTGAGCAGTCACAGGTCCCATGTCAAAGAAATGGAGGTCTTTGCGGCTGTCCATCATGATGTCTGCCCATACCATTACTCCCCTTGATGGAAAATTATGTCTTTCCGTTATGTTTCTTGGTTCAAAACTTGTTCGAACTACTCAGACTAAACAGGGACTCGTCACTGAGCATCACATTGGACCACTCTCCCACACTCCAATGTTGATGTTTCAAACTCCAGTTCAAACAAGCGCGTTTATGCACTGACGGGAGGGGAATGCAATCTGCAGGTCTTCTAGCATACAGGCCAGCATGATTGAGACTCCTTAAAACAGATTGACTCGAAATTCGTATTCATGTGTAAACTGTGAGCCCTGAACCCAGTGCTCTGGCAGTACTGCCCCTCTGACGTCACGCACTTATTACAAGTTATTGGTCTTGGCGAGGGATTGTGACTCTTGGTCGACCTGATACTGGTTGTCGGGTAACATCTCCCGTTCTTTGAAACCTCTGCCACAGTCTTGGGATCACAGACTGGTCCACATTCAGAATTCAAGACACTTCGGTTTGTGATCGTGAGGATTCCAGCATTCCAACGATTCTTCCATTCGTAGACATGTCCAATTGGCGTCTTTGTGCCATCATTCACCTTGTTTGATGGTTAATAACGTTCCTTCGCACAGCAGTTGCACAAAAGTTGTCTGAACTGCCTATAATGCGTGAATCGGTTTCTGAGCGTTCCGACATGCTCCGGTGTTCGCGCAGGACGTAGTCGACTGAAAAGTGTTGTATAAACCCAATGTTTCTTCTTTACCGAATTAATATCCGCAAGAAATTTGAAATAATTTTACTAATATTTACTCTATGTTTTTCGCAATTTACGATTTATGCCTAACTTTTGAACACCAGTGTATATATATATAAGAAAGAAGTTGTGTGCGTGTTTCAGCTATTTCGCCCAAACTCAGCAACCCATAAGTATGAAACTTAGCACTTAGAAACTATAGGTCAGATTGCAATTAATTTCCAAGAAATGTATTCAAAAATCACTTTAGAATTTTTTATAAATTTTATAATTATCTGAAGTTATGATGGCCTATCCCGCACACCGTGCGAAAATTAATGTTTTGAGCAGTTTTTTGGAAGATTGTTGAATGGTTTATTATCAAAATATTTATTTATTGTTCTGTTTGTTCGTTTTTTATGTTTTGTGCACTGGAATTAGAATTGTTTTTCGAATAGATTATCATATAAAACGTTTTTTTCAGAATTTTCTTTTTTGGTATGGCAACACGGAATTGTTTACACTGCATTGCGACATCGAACAGTTTTTCTTAATGAAGTATATTCTTTTCTTTTCTAAAATTATAAACATAGGTGATGTTACTTTGTTTAATTCACTTTCATTTATGCTAATATTTTAAATTAAGTTTTCGATGTAGTATGCGCCCAATCACCAGTCGGGGATTCTCTCGCCAATGTGGTGTACGATACCAAAGCTTGTTCTATGTTTTGTGCATCAAAAAGCCTCTCTTTAAACATTTAAGCTGTATCTGAGAAATTTGTGACTCCCCCATGTTGTTTATTCTTTACTGGTTGACACACACACGCACTTCAGAGCTTTTTGCGCAATAAGTTTGTACATATTTTTGGACTTATCAGTTGCAAGGAATTCGGGTTGGTGGGTCTTGTTAACCTGAACGTTGGTGGCACTATAAATCTAAGGTTGTACTTGGGCTGCAGTCCATCGTATGCTGATATCAAGACACAGAAGGCTGTCGCCTTAATAATAAGTAAATCATTGAACTAAATCACTGCCTGTGAATATCATTACATTTCAGCAGTACTTCTTGCTTACTTCCAACTGCATAGCATGACCGTTTGGTCAAAAAAAAAAGAACTCTTCCTACGAAATGTCCTTTCATTGAAAAAAAAAGGTTATTGCTCTTTCTGATACTTATGTATTAGCGTCACCGCAACCAAATTGGCGTCACGTAAATCGCGCCATTTTCCACCAAAATATGACACTGTTGTTTTTTTCACACATATAAAACGCGTAAGCATCTGTTGTTTTGATATAGTACTATTAGTACTATTCGCATGGCCAAAATGTTGCTGTGGTGACACTAACACGTAAGTAACATTTTCCTTAATCGGTAAATTCCATGTATCAACTTTGTAGCAAAAAAATAGAAAAATATAACTGAAGAAAATGACACGTAATTCAGACTAATTGAGAATAACGGATTCACAATATTGCGATATAATTTAGAATTTCTATTTACGCATAACACTTTTTGACATGCTTTTTGTGGTTTGAGTTTTTTTTGGTAATTTCATTAAAAGCAGACTTTATTTTACCTATTTAAAGTAATTTTTTGGTTTGAATTAATATTATAAGTTTAAACTACATGTAAGGCTACTTCATATTTATTTATTTAATTTATTTTTCAAATTTAAATATTTAAGATTTTTTGTTATGTTTTTTATTGGTTGTTGGTGGTGTTCAAAATTCTTTAAGGCAATTATGGCAGCAAAGCTTAACTTTCCTTTTAAAAATCTGTTCTTCATGTAGTTTTTTCTGATTGGTATATATACATATGCATTATATACTTTTTTTACACATAAATACATTGCTTTAACATTTTCTACCGTTGAAAATAAAGATTATTACTAATCTTTCATCGGCAAATTCATATGTCTTCTTCATTGTAGAAAAATATTGCTTAAATTATAACAGCAAGTAAATGATACAAAATTAAAACTAATTGCTATTGACAGATTCGTAATATTGTGAACCATGTTTTTTGCATGTCCATGTTTTTTTTTGCCTTATGATCTCTATGAAAGATAAGAACTCATCTTTGTTTTAAAGGGGGGAGGGAACGATTTTTTTAAAAGAAGCTATTTACTGAAACTATGATGAAATGGTGCTTGAAACAATATTCTCGTATTTTCTTTTAGGTTCCTTTAAATTCAATATTGACTAGATTTTTCGTCACGACTTAACTTTGCTTCTATCAAACTTGCAGTGTCTAAATCTGCATAATTTGTAATCAAAAAGTGTTTGCTGAAAAAAGATGCACCTAGAAAAGATTTTCTCATATTTCCCTTTGGATTTCTTTAAAATTCAGCGTTGCTGTGATTTTACATATAATGGTTTAAAATTGCTCCTAATAATCTGTTATGTAGTTTTAGGAAGATCATAAACATATTTTTTTATGTCATTACTAGCAGCGTAGTCCGATGTTGCCCGAGCTTTTTCGACTGTATAACTTTTGCCCATTTAAATTTCCCTTGCCCCACTTGGAGTCAGCATTTCTTGTTGAGTGTGGGACTTCTACGATAATGTCATTCAAACCCTGGTTTCTGAAATGACTCCCACCTCTTGTTTTCCCTCCGCTTAGCCCAAAGTTGCACGATCCGTCCCCGAATTATATAACTCTATGCTTATGTAAATTCCCCTTATCCTCCCAACGCCAGCACTTCTAGGAGGATATATGTGCAATGTGAGAGATTTCTATATTTCAATCATTAAATTTTCTACTACTAAATTCCTTCCACTACTTTGCATTGCCAGACACGTTTCTTTTCCCCTCCTCTTAGCCCAGCGCTGTAGAGGCTATTTAGAATGTATACCTCTTTTTTCCGCTAGAATAAGATGTTTCTGCGAATTTCTATTTTCGATTAAAAATTTACTAAGCTAATCTAGTTCCCCCCCCCCAAGAAAACGGACAATGTACAGTTTTATTATTAAATATTAATATTGAATATTAAAAACAATGCTGCTCTAATTTTTTTTAAAAATAAAATATCAGTTTATATCAGTTTTGTTCAATTACGAATCAAATAATTCTAACCGAAAGCTATTAAAACGGCTACTTATTTCTGGTTGTTTGATTATTCGATTAAAAATTTGTACTTATAACAGAAGAGCTATCGGAAAGGAGTCTAGAAATTCACTGTATCAAAAAGAAAGTTTAAAAAGAAAACAATATAATCTGATAAAAATATATGAGTTTTTTCTTTCATTTTTTACGGTTTTTTAGTAAATCCATTAAAATGAAGAAAACCTATAAAAAAACTAAGCTCCAAATTTTTATTTTATGTATAAAACAATCAATACTTTCTTAGAAATAAAAATATTAAAATGTATTTGTGTATGCGTGTGGAATTTTCCTTACATACATTATATAAGAAAGAAAGAAAAAACATTAAAGAAACATTTTTATCTGACAGTAACATTTCAATATTTTGTTCATATATTTTAAAGAGTTTTCTTTTAGCTATTTTGTAAAAATATATTGAATTATACCTATATTGACCTATATATTTACAAATATACTTTGTAAAAGTATATTTGAGGAATTCTAATTTATTTTACCCATGGCAGAATAATCAGTTGTTTTTAAGTAACATTGAAATATTTATAGGCCAAATTAGATAAAAAATATTTCTAACTCTGCGGAACAACCCCAATTTTTTTTATTTTTAAAACTTGT
>BMAO01008522.1:0-28391 GCA_019973975.1 Trichonephila clavata
TATTTGTCGAAAGCTACTCAGGAAATATTATCTTCATTAAGGTATCCGACTGGTTGCGACAAATTTTTTTTTAAAAAGAGATACGTGGATTTTTTTGTTATTTTTAGATTTGTTTAATGCATTTTAAGAAAAATGTGCTAAGATTAAGAAGAGAAAAAGAAATTATTATAATAAAATGGGGAAAAAAATAGGTAAAAATTGACAAAAAATAGCATAAACGCGGCCCATTCTGCACCAAAGGTTTATGAACAAGTTTTCATTTTTAATAAAAAATGTGTTTCTATATTATTCAGTTTTCAAATGACCTCAGGATGAGAGATATTTTCTTTTTTACAAAAACTAGAGCACTTTATCGTTTACTGTATGAAAATGCTTAAAAACAGTGATATATTCACATAAAGGACTGTAAATTTTGTAATAAAACAGTGATTGATAAATCTGAAGGTCAAAAAAGATTCTACTATTATTACAGAACCTACAGAAAAAAATTTCAGTTAAATTGTGTTCAAAACTTTCTTAGCAATCGCTGATCCCGTTTGATTATTTCAAAAAATCACATTTCGAGTAAAAAAGCGTTTTAAAGTATGGCATCTTGCTTAAAGTAATGGCATCTGCTTTACTAAAACACTTGTAGTTTTTGTTCTAGTAAACGGGAAATGATAAACTTGGTATTTTTATAAAGCTGATAAGATGGCCCATAAAAATAAAATCATCAAACAAATTTGTAAAGTTTTGGCAAAATTCCCAGTTTTAGGTTAGTCGGATAACTTAATACTTTTTTTGAACTATGTACTATCTATTATATACAAGGACTCATTTAAAAATCATTAAAATACTTTATTGTATATAGTTGAGGAAAAGGAGGATATACAAGGGGTGATCAAATGAAAAGGTACGAAACGACATAAAATGAAACAGTTAAATATTTGGATATTCCGCCAAGGGAGAATGTAGCGAGACATCTCGGGATGCCATTGGAGACTCTGACTGGGATCGGATCATGCGCGGGTGCCCGCATGCGCAGGAGAGAGCAAAGGCTCTTATAAAAAGCAGCGTCCAAATGATGCGAGCACAGAAAAAGCATTAACTCCGATGTGTACTGTGAGACACTCCGACGCCTACGAGGTCCATCAAGAACAAAAGACCGGGGCTGCTCACGGAGGGTGTGGTTCTGCTCCATGATAACGCGCGTCCACACGTCTCCAGAGTCACACAAATGGAACTGGACAAGTTCCAATGGAGACGTTGGACCATCCGTCCTACAGTCCGGACATTTCACCCTGCGATTTCCATGTTTTGTCCACTGAAGAAACCCTGAAAGAAAGCGCTTCAACTCGGACGACGTACTCAAGGACACTGTGAAGGACTGGGTCTCGTCACAGCCACAGGAATTCTGGGAACAAGGAATCCTGCGGCTTGTTCATCAGTGGGATCGTTGTGCTCAGGCCTATGGTGTATATTTTGAATAAAGTCTATATTTGTACCCACCGTGTCGTTTCGTACCTTTTCATTTGATCACCCCTGTATAATATATATATATATATATAAATTCAAATTGTTGCTGAATCCTTATCGAATATTTCTAATTTGTTTTCCTTCACATCCAAATCTCAGTAATAAAATCAATTTTTTAATTCTTTTATCTTCAACTCATATAAAAAAAATTTGCACAATGTTTCTGAAAAATGTCATCTGGAAAATTGATATTTGGTAAAAATTAAAGAAGAAAGAACACGTAAGAAATAGGTTATTCGTACACATCCTTTTTTAAAACTTCTTTCATTCAGTTTGACCTTATTGTTAATTCTTTTTCCTAGCGTTTGCGTTTATGTTATTTATAACATTATTTTCTATTATTTATGTTAAGAAAACAACATAGCAGCATAAATAGTTTTCTAAAGCTAAATACTTATGTGTGGGCAATCGAAATTTTTGTGTATCCTGCATTGTGATGTTTCAAACAAAAATATTTTATTCTGGAGTCTAAAATTAAGTTCATAAATCATTGATTCTGAAACTTTCAATATTTGAGACCCAATTTTCAGTCATAATTTTTTTCGTATCCCCCCTCCCCATACAAAACAAATCAATTGAATGTAATAATAAGTTTCTTAGAGGCAGGCCAAAGCTACAACACACCCTCAATTATAAGCCGTGTAAATTATCAAGACATGTATTGATTTTTATATATGTTACTTTTAAGGAATACAGTCTACTCTCGATAACTCGAAGTTGAAGGGACAATGAAAAACTTGGAATAATCAAGAGGATAAGAGATAGTTCGAATTATCAAGAGGGTAGGAAAAAACTTCCAAAATACTCAAAGAGAAATTTTTTCTAACACAATTAAATTTTGAACTATGTAATAAGACAACAATTATACATTTGTATAAAACTATATTGAAGTATTTTTAAAAAGTTCATATTATACAGTATAAATATATACAGATGTTAAAAACACCTGTATTAAAAGTATACATTTATGTATTAAAAACAGCAATTAAAAATACATACTGTACTCAATTAGTTTTTTTTTTGAGGAAAAAATCTGTTACCTTTTTTTGTTTTATGATATTTAATCTAACTTTGTCAATAGGTTTTTCTAGAATAAATGAAGCTTGAAAAACGTCCGCGTCAACATGATTTTGAAGGAAAAATTAGCGTAGTTTGTTTAGTGACACTTTATCTTCTGCCAGACTTATTGGAGTCAACTCCGATGGTCATCAATGGTGCTACGTAACATGGGAGACAAGAAGAGGCAACACAACACAAAACATGTACGCTCCAACCTGTTTGCTACAGGACTGTACATAATAGTAAGTGTTTGAATTGTCGAAAGTTTTATTAGATCACTTCAATTATCGCTTGTTGTATTCTGGTCAGCCACTTATTTAATTCGAAATACCTAGAGCATCAAAACGTTTGTTTAGTTCGAAATATCAAGAGGTTTCTAAGTGTTGAGCATATACTTCAAATTAGCGTGAGGTTCGTATTATCGAAGGTTTGAATTAGCGAGATTCAACTGTATATATTTTAAGTTACTTTTAAGTAATGTATATATATATATATTTTAAGTAATATATATATATATATATATATTTTAAGTTACTTTTATAAGTAATATATATTTTAAGTTACTTTTAAGTAATATATATTTTAAGTTACTTTTAAGTACCTAAAATATCCGGCGTATAACGCGCACTTTTAAATAGAAATATGACCGAAATTTACGGGTGTGCGTTATACGCAGGATATAAAAATGATAACTTTAAATGATCATAAAAAATACAACATTTTTACATACATCAAAATACTGTTTATTTAAAAGAAATGATATACTTTATGGACTTACAGAGCTGTAATTCTATAAGTGAACTATTTTTTCTAAGGCCTAGGATAATACCTCGAATGTAGAGCTTCAAAACAAAAGAGCATTGCATAGGTCTATTTTAAGTTTCTTCGTAAGAAAGAAAGTGCGCATTATACGGCGAAAATACCTAAAAACTAAAATGCAGCTGAAAGTATAGGAGCCGATTATAAACCGGATTTATCGGTAATAGGATAAGCAGAGCAACGTTTTTCAAGGAAAGGTTTAACATTAGATATAGACACTCTAAGTTCTTTTCTATATTTAAGCTTTATCTGCTTCTATATTTAAAATTGGAACGGATAAAGTATAAAGATAGAAATAAAACTTAGAGTGCCAATTTCTTACATTAAATCTTTAAAAAGCTTTGCTTTGCAAGGGAAGATTATGGGTAAATATTAATCTTGTTTTTAATTTTAATTGTTAAACTAGCTGTCACAATTAATACAAATGCACTATCACAAATACTGTTAAATGTATTTGTATTTTATATCAGTGTAATGTGTATTTTTTATTTTTTATTGCATCAGAATATATATTTTGTTTTGCCTTAAGTAAATTATTATTTTTTTAAAAATAAAACTTTTACTTTCGATATGCTCGCACCCTTCTAGGGGGCACGCCCCACAGTTTGAAAATCACTGTAATAAACACATAATCTGTGATAGCTGTATAAATCTTTCTTTTGTTGCAATGCAATTTTACACAAAAATGTACTATTCTATGATAAAGCATACAGCCACATAATAATATGGAAAAATGTTAGTTAAGATAGACATTATCTTAAAAATCACAAATTTAGGATGTGTTCATTTTCTCGAGAAATGTCCATCTAATGTAGAGTGTGATCAAAGTGCACTGTTATGCAAACCTCACAAAGAGCCTTAGTTTTGCTATGGAGGGTGTCGAGAAATGCTTGTGCCAACATATCCCCTCATTTTAACGTCCGGTGAGTCTGGGAAAATGCTACTGCCGTAAAACTTCTTCTTTTAAGTCATTTCAAATATATTCTATACAATGGAAACCAGGAGATTTTGTGTGTCTGTTCGTAAGATAAATATATTTTTTCAATAATTTCTTTATCAATGTGAATTTTATGCTGCCGCGTATTATCGTCAATGAAAACAAATTCTAGTCTAGCAGCATCAGTGAAACCTCTGTGAGATGTGCTAATGAGCAATGGATGTAAAGATCACTCTCTACTAGACACCCTTGTACTGTTTTCCTGGAAATTTTCCTTTCACAGAAGGAGCAGCAAAGTCACAAAAAAGCTGTGTAGTAGCTGTCAGCTTATGTTATCACGCACATAAGGGTAAGCAGCGATCTTGTGCTGGTATCATTGATTGTGTTAGACATTTGGAGGGGATTCACGCAAAAAAAATTATTTTAGGATCAGAATTCTTATGGTGTCCTTAAGTTTTTCCAACCCCGCGCTATGATCTCAAGTAAATAAACTGATTCGAACCCGACCTTTTTGTGAGTTTCGAGATTTATGGTTGGCAACGGCTGTAATGTAGATTTAACTAACTTGGCTCGTGTGGGTATATAAGGAGACCGATGTTGGTTGAGAGATGATCGTCGGTTTCAGACGAAATGTGATAGGTGATTGGGCTCTTCGACTGAAGACATATTAGATGTGTGCAACTGGTTTGTTGCATAGCTTTTTTTAGGATGTTTCGATCTATTAGAAGTTAGAGAGTTGAAGAGGTGGTTCAAATCAGTTAACCAAAGTCTGGTTATGTTATTTTTCTGAGGATTATATTTTTTTAACTTATAGTTTTATTTGCTCCAGTGGCGAGCAGATTGACTTTACTTATTTAAAGAATAAAATATATGTTTAGAAAAACTGCTTTCATATTATGCCTCCTCGACATGAAATTTCACTGCCAAACTTTGCCTGAGTTATTTTACCATGAAGAATTATATCAGATTTTGTGTGGCCGCAACCTACTATCTCAGATATAGAAAAAGTTGTTTGGAGTTGATTCCATAACGAAGAGAGTTTTCAATACTATTTGTAACCATTAAGCCATTTTTGCTTCAGACGGCCCAGCTTCAAGCTGACTAACGGATCTCCCTCTCAATGAATCCGGAATGATTATAAGAAATCATTCTCACTGTAATCAAGCAAATTTGAGAGTTTTAACGCAATAATGCTGTTGAACACTAGAGGATCTAAATAAGGGGTAGTCAACCTTTTTCTGTTGGACCGCATACATATCTGTGCTTTATCACGCCTGCCGCAATAGGAGGACTAAAGGAGGGTCGGGGGGGGGGGGAATAAATGCTTTAAAACCAAGATAACATTGGAAATTTAAAACGTGAAAAATTGATCAAAATGTTATAACAACTCTGTTTTGCTTTTTTTTAATTATTATTATTTATATCTTTTAATTTTGTCACTAACACTAAATTAGAAGCACACAAATTTAAGTAACACTCCTTCGTATAATTATCCAATATTATAACAAACTTCATAAGATCTCTTTGTTACCACTGTGACATTACCACTGATAAAACACTGTTGATGTTGCAAAGATTATACAAGAAAGTATATTTATCCCCTTATGAAAGAGATCTTCGAAGAAAAGTGTCATTGAATGACTCCTGTTTATTCGTATTTTTTAAATGCAGCACTCGTGATAAATCATATAATTACTGATCCATGTTTGTTTTTCACTACAAATTAGTCAACCTCCCAATAGTCTTGAAATTAAATACTTTCTTCGAACATTTTTTTGCTTGCAAGATATGAAAGGTAGTTAAAATTTAGTTCCACCAGTAAAATTGTCGCTACTCCACTGTTGTGTATTATCATTAACCGTAACCATTATAAATAGAAAAAGAATATTAACTCTCACCAGTACGACATCGCAAAAAGCAAAATTGATATATTTGATTTCTTGACAAAGAATTTCCCACCAAATTTTTAGTACTTTTTTTCTTAAATATGTGAATTTCTCGAAGCAATAAGCCATGACCGAGCCAATTAAAATGGTTCGATGGGCCGCAGGTTGAATATCACTGACGTAAATGGTAATAATTCCAATGATTATGAGAAAGTACCCATGTAACCACAAAATATTTAACAAGACAGTAAAAAAGTTTCAGAAATTTCTTAAAATATAATTATTTTTCAATAGTTTTATACTTCGGTGTAAGTAATGCTATACAAAACTAATACTTTTTCCTCAGGATTGCAATTAATTTAAAACAGAACATTTCAGCTAAGATCCTTGAATGCGATATTTAGCAGGGAAATAAAAAATTAATTGTAAATGAATTTGATATTCTTGCTTTGATAATGTCATTGAAAATTATACACATGGTTCTAAAAATAACAGTTAACTACATTTTTTTAAAATTAACTAAAACGTATCTTTTGATTTAAATAAAAGCTTTAAAGAAACGGCAGAAATTATTTCATAGCATTTTCATGGGTTCATGAAAAATTTCTATAGTAGTAATTTATATCCGTAATTAGACAGAGTTAAGAAGTGACATATCATACAAAAAAATCTTTGAGAATTGATTGTTACTAACTAAAAAAAACAGGAATCTTCATAAAATAGAAGATTTCTATTCAAAACATAATAACTTCTTCAAAAAGAATCACACATTTTCTTTCAATCTATTTCTGAAAATTTTAAAGGTATTAAATTCTATCAGAAAAGCATATTTACTTATGGAATATAACTTTCTTCTTTATAATTTTTATTTCGACTTTCATTTCCCTCATTCTACTCTCTATTTCATTTCAATCTATTATTTACTTCCCCTTTTGATGTTTAGCTAGAACAATTTTTCACATATTACTACTGTTTATTTTCTCTTAAGATCCCTTTGATATATATATATTTTACTGAAGGAAGCATTTTTTAAGAACAAAATAAACGTTTTCGTCATATTTAGCTTGCTTTCGAAAAAATATTGGAATGGAAAACTGGATTATCTAAAGAATTTCAAGTATGTGATCATATTTTTGATTAAATATATTTCTTTGAATATGATCTGTTATGCAAATAATCTTTCATTTTATCTACTGCATGAGTACCTCTTTATGAATCACTATAAGGGAAAAAACAATTTTCTTTTTAAATTTCTTTTAAGTACGCTATCATTATAATAGCAGCATCTTTACTGCGTTTTACATGAAATAGTTCTCCTACCCTGTTGAGAAAATGTCACGTTTTACTTGTGTGGGTCTAATCGACCCAGTTCATGAAGATTTATTCCAGTCCCTAAGAAATGTTTCTATATAATTCTTAGTATTTATTACTAGTAATTATTATTGTGAAAAGACTGTATTAGCTGAATCCCATTCTTTCTTACCCTTTCCCTCATTTTATCCTCCCTTCGACCCTTTTCTTATTTTCGTAAAAAGTTTTGAAAATATTATTAGAACCTTAAATAAATTTTCGCTACTTTTCAATAGTTGGCACTAACAGGACTACAGGCATGTAATTTTATATGGCAACACATCTGCAGCGAAGTAATGCAACCTTAAACGTCAGTGTATGCTCGTTCATTATAGTGTAGAAAACGATTTTTTTCTTTGGTTCTAAAATGTCCAGTTTTGTGCCAAATAAAGTGTATTTTTGGGGAATTTTACAGTATTTATTCAAAAGAAATTGGGAGCTGAAGCACACAGGTTTCTTGTTGAGACTTACAGTGAGAATGCTGCGTCAGAAATGGCATGCAGATTCTGAATTCGACGCATGAAATAAGGATTTTGAACTTGATTATAAAGACGACTCTGGAGCGTTTGGAGACAAACAATTGGAGGAACTGCCTAATCAAGACCCATGTTAAATGCTAGCTGACCTTGGAAAATCATTACAAGTGAATAAGGGGGACAACTTTAAGGCATTTAGATGCATTAAGAGTGATCCAGATACAAGGATATTGGGTTCTGTAGAAGCCAAGAAACTTCAAACGACGTTTTCGTATCTTACCTAGCAATGAAAAGCGGATGCAATAAAACAATTCGAAAAGTAGAATACTTTGGAGTAAGCCCAACAATGCGTCAACATCATCCGCAGTACCAAATTTCTATGTTTCGAAGTTTCTCTGCATTTGGTGAAATCAGTAGGGTACAATTTATTATGAGCTGCTGATACCGAATGAGACTATAACGAGAGATCTCTATCGACTTCACTTGATGCACTTGAGGGAAGCCCTAAAGAAAAACCGCGATGTATCAGAAGAAACACACCAAAGTGATTTTGTTACAAAACAACGCACGGGCACATGTTGCAAAACTAGTGAAAACCTACCTGTGGAAACGCTTAAAAGAGAAGTTCTACCCCATCTGTTGTATTTACTGGACATAACCCCTATCGAGTATCACTTATTCCATTCGTTGGCACATGGACAGGTTAAGCAGTGCTTTCATTCTTATGAAGATACCAAAAAATGGGTTGAATCTTAGATAACCTCAAAAACGTATCGGTTTCCCCGAGATGGAATTCGTATACTGCCAGAAAGAGGGAAGAAAATGGTCTCTAGCAATAGGCAATATTTACAATAAAATGTTTTTTTTCCATCTTATATATTAAACAAATAGTTCATTTTGCAAAAAATAGTGAGAACTTATTCAAGGTCTTAATAAAACACCCCTCAGGGGGCTCACCTTCTTTAGGTGAGTACGGGTGTCACAATCCAGAGGTGCCCTAGTGATCGTTTCCTTTTCCCACGGGGCTTACTGTCTTTGGTAAACACGGGCTTCACGAACCCGGGGTACCCTAGTGATCCTTCTCTATTTTCGGCCCTCTTTCTTGTGATTCAATTCATTCTTTCTTTCTCTTCCCGTCTAGACCACAGATATTAAAACAAATGTTTGGCGCAGTATAGCCGAAATAGGCTGTTGCGCCAATAAACCCCAAAATCACTCACTCAATCACTCAGTCTTAATAAAACAAATGAAATTATTCAAATTTTTAAGTTCGATTTTTTTACTTGTTGTAATTATATTATTTGTAATATTTCTGTGATAAAAGATTTACAATAAATACTTACAAGTTCTTGTTTTAGAAATGTCTGGAATACTAAACATCTCATCTGAGTTTTTATTTCTTAAGGCTTCTTTCTTTATATCTTTCCCATTTGTGTCTGACATCTGAAGTTTCATTTTTTTACAGATAGTAAAATTTTTGTTTACTGCCATGCATTTTCCTAATACCATTTGTATGACTTGCTGTAAGATTCTTTCTAAGTTTCTTTAGAAAAAGACATTATTTGTAAAGTTTGTGTTCCTTAAGTGATAAATCAACACGCGTAAAGACAACAGAAGCAATAATTTTAGCTAGAACTTGCATATTATAAAATAAACACATCATCCATATGTTTGTTCTTTTCCACATAGAAGCAACGACTTTTCCCGTTGCATTTTGAAACTCAGTGCTCCTTTAGTTTAAATATAAAATAAAATTTTGTATGGATTCTTTCTATTTTCATGTGTATATTTTTTATCGTAATACAAAGTGGGTAGAAAACTTTCACTTTACTTTAATTCATTTCAAAAATAAAAGTACATGACACTAGTGTATTATCCTTTTGAAATAAAAAAACAATAACTGCAATGATTTGCAGTTACTTAAGAATCGAAATCCAGGATGAAAACATGGCTTCTTTACAAGGATTTCCTACAGTTTGTGCCCTTTATAATGATTCACTCATAAGGATATAATCTGTGAATGAAATATCACCTATAATATTCTGAGCAGTGTGCTCAATTGATTTAAAAAGGGGTAAAAGAACATATCTAATTAGATTTATGTAGCGCTCTCTTTTCACGAGAATGCTTTCATGTATAAATTTAAGCAAAATAAATACGTTTTGGCATCAGTAATCAATCGTAATTAAATTCTATATTTTGTTCTGAGGCTTAATGGTAAATATTATCTAAATTTTTACACATCACAGAAAGGTACAAATTGTTCAACTAATGAAAATTTTTAATATGGAAAGACCATCTTTGGAAATTGGATAAAACACTTTCCAAGTTGTGAAACGTTTCTCGTCAGGTATATACATTGAAAAGCCTAAAAAACTGGTACAGGCATGCATATCGAAATAAAGAGATATGGTACCAATCAGAGTACGGAGCTGCGATTGGCAAAGCCTGTATAAGACAACGAGTGTCTGGTACAATTGTTAGATAGGTTACTGCTGCTACAATGGCAGGTTATCAAGACTTAAGTGAGTTTGAACGTGGTGTTATAGTCGGAGCACGAGAGATGGGACATAGAATCTCCGAGGTAGAGATTGAAATCGTGATTTTCACGTACGAGACCATTTCACGAGTGTACCATGAATATCGAGAATCCGGTAAAACATTAAATCTACAACATCACAGCGGCCGGAAAAAGATCATGCAAGAGCGGGACCAACGACGACTGACCAGAATCATTAAGTATGACAGACGTGCAGCCCTCCCGCAACTTGCTGCAGATTTTAATGCTGGACCATCAACAAGTGCCACCGTGCGAACCATTCAACGAAATCCCATCGATATGGGTATTCGAAACCAAAGGTCCACTCGCGTACACTTGTTGACAACACGACACAAAGCTTTATGCTTCGCCTGGGCCCGTGAACACCAACTTAGGACTGTTGATGACTGGAAACACGTTGCCTGGTCTGACGAGTCTCGTTCCCAATCGAATTGAGCTTATGGACGTATACGGGTATGGAGACAACCTCATGACTCGATGGACCCTACATGTCAATAAGGGACTGTTTAAGCTGTTGGAGGATCTGTGATGGTATGGGGCGTGTACAGTTGGCTTGATATGGGACCCTTGATTCGCCTATATACCACTCTGACAGGTGACACGTACGTAAGCATCCTGTCTATCACCTGCACCCATTCATGTCCATTGTGCACTCCGACGGACTTGAGGAATTTCTCAGCAGGACAACGCGACACCAGAATTTCTACAGAGTGGCTCCAGGAGCACTCTTCTGAATTTAGACTCTTTCGCAGGCCACCAAAACCCCCAGACATGAACATTATTTAATATATCTGGGATGCATTGCATTTCAGAAGACATCTCCACCCCCTCTTACTCCTTCTGATTTATGCGCAGCCCTGCAGGATTCTGGTGTCAATTACCCCCAGCACTACTTCAAACATAAATAGAATCCATGAAACGTCGTGTTTCGACAATTTTGAGTGCTCGTGGGATCTCTACACGATATTAGGCAGGTGTTCCAGTTTTGCCGGCTCTTCAGTGTATTTCGGAATCACAACAGTTTCTCGTTGTTATTCCAAAACATCTGCCTGATCACCAAGAATTTCTGCAATGAATAAGTGATTTAACCAGTAAGTTTCTTTCAATTCATCGTTACTTATTTCACACATGCATCCCTGAGTTTTTGTAAAAGTATTCATTTTCTCTCTTCAGTAGAACCACTATGAAAATGTGAAATCACGTCCTGATACTATACATTATAGACCCGATTCACTGTCTAGCTTTGAATTTTTAAATAATCAACTTTTTCACACAACCTCTGATCAAGGTAATAATATTTTGCTACAGTGAGTGGTTTCATAGTATAAATGATAATTAGCATATGCAGCAGACTAATTGGAGAACAACAAGAAACATCGCTTAGTAATAACTTAGTACTTTCTGTATTTCAGTACACTAACACCATGTTTTGTCCATTCACTAAGATTGTGTCAATTAAAGAATCTAAATTTGTTTACATGCATTTATATGCATGTTAAACCATGATTCGAATGGACCAAAACACGTAAAAAATCTCATACTTCCCTTTCGTGTTTTGAAAATATCAACAACTCCGAAAGCTGTACATATAGAAAGAATTCATACTTTTGAGTAATACATAAAGTTTGGACAATTATAATTAAAATATAAGGTAGAATTCAAGAGACCACCTTTACAAAGTGGTCGAGTCGACCCATACAGGGTAGAAAAGATAATAAAATTTCTTTTACCATATAGAATTTAAAAAAAACAAACAAATTATTTTGGTAAGCCAAACTTAGAAATATATCTCTTATTTTAGAAGACAGCTTTATATTTCATCATATTTCGAACCTTTGTTTAAAACACATTTATTTGCTTATTGCAACGAGAATAAAATACTTAAGGTATCCCACTAGCCTAAAACTGTAAATTTTGCCAAAAATTAACATATTTTTTTAAAATTTTATTTTGTAGGATATCTAATTAGCTTTATAAAGATACCAAGTTTATTGTTTTCTGTTCACAAGAACAAAAACTACATGTGTTTTACTAAATTCGGATGTCATTACTTTAAGCAAGATGCCATACTTTAAAACACATTTTACTCGAAATGTGATTTTTTGAAAATAATCAAACGGGATCAGCGATTGCTAAGAAAGTGTTGAACACAATTAACTTAATTTGTTTCTGTAAGTTCTGTATAACAGTAGAATTTTTTTAACCTTCAGATTTGTCAATCACTGTTTTATTACAAAATTAACAGTCCCTTATGTTAATGTAATCATTGTTTTTTTAAGCAATTTAATATAATAACGAAGATAAAGTGCTCTAGTTTCTGTAAAAACTAAAATATCTCTTATCCGAAAGGTCATTTAAAAATTAATAACATATAACAACGCATTAGAATTGAAAAATTGAAAATTTTGTCATAAATTTTTGGAACAGAACGGGCGGCATTTATGTGACTTTTGTAAATTTTGACCAATTTTTTCCCCTTTTAGTAATAGTTATTTCTTTTTCTCTTCTTAATTTTAGCATATTTTTCTTAAAATGTGATAAATAATAAACAAATCTAAAAACAACAACAAAAAATACTTATATCTTCATTTTTTTAAAAATGTTGTCGCAAGTAGTCGGAAACGTTAAAAGAAATTATTGAATGAATTAGACTTTTAAATTGGACTGCTAACATTTGCGAAGAAAATGTACGATAAACAAAACATTTGAAATGGGAGTGTAATTAAAAGCTACAATTCTAAGTGTTCTTACGGAAATAACACAACTTCGTTCCATAAAATTGCTCTTGTAAGAAATACAAAGTATCTTATTCTAACTCGTTTGAAATAAATATTTCTTAGTTCAACTACTCAAAAATTATAAACGCAAATAAACACGTGTTATGAATACATGTTTCATGCTAATCTCTTACCATTTTCTAAATTGAGTGTTCATCCCATGCGACAACAATCAAATAAATAACTGAAAATATGTTACATTATTAAATGAAACAACAATATTCATGTATATGAAAATTTATTTGACATACATTATATACATATAGTATGTATATATTTAGTTGTTTCTTCCGTTTAAACAGTTAACCCCTGGGTAATCTGTTTGTTGATTGATGAAGGGAGAAATTAGGTAATTAGTGCTTGTATTTAAAGAGATCTTATGTAAGAAAGCAAGATGAGGAGACAGTAATTGTAGAAAAGATGAGTGTGTAATTGTAGGAGAATGAGATTGTGAAATGGAAATTAAATGTTTTGATGAGAATCTTCGAGTTAAAAGAAAAATCGCGTATGTGTATGTATGTATGTATATATATATATATATATATATATATATATACAATACCCCTGGTTAAAGTAAAAATTTATTTCTTTATTTGGGCTTGAAATTTGTTTCACTCCTATTGTATATTTATCATTAACATATTGCTATTAAATTAATTATTTTTTTAAATTTTGCATTGTTTGTTGATTTTTTCACACAACATTAATATGTACTCCGGTTCATTTCTCATATGACTTTTACATTAATCGACAAGTATTACATAAAAAAAGATTGGAACTTTAATTTTACCATTTATTAGGTGACATCTTACATTATTACCAAATTTGTAATTTACCTTATAAAATGAAAGGAAAATGTTTATTATTAAATGAAGAGAAATAAGAAAAACAGATATATATATATATATATATATATATATATATATATATACAATATAATAAGAAAAGCAGATATATATATATATAATAAGAAAATAATAAGAAATATAGATAATAATAAGAATATATAACAAGAAAAACAGATATATATATACATATATATATATATATATCTGTTTTTCTTATTTCTCTTCATTTAATAATAAACATTTTCCTTTCATTTTATAAGGTAAATTACAAATTTAGTAATAATGTAAGATGTCACCTAATCTTCAAAGTCATAGGTATAAATAGAGATAATTTTTTACATATATATATATATATATATATATATATATATATATAAATTATCTCTTTTCATACCTATGACTTTGAAGATTTATTTAAATCCATAGATATAGGAGACGTGGTTAAGATTCCCAGAAAAGCTTATAATAAATGTTCTTTTGAATAAATTATGATAAATATCATTCTATTATCAACTAGGACTAAATGAAACTTAAATTTCTCATAATAACCCTTATTATCAGCAAATTAAAGGTCTTCGACAAGGTGGACCTGCATGTAACTGTTTGGTCAATATTTATTTGCATCTTTATGAATATGATATTATTAGTATCGAATCTTGTTAATTTTTTTAATACATAGATGATTTAATTATCTTTAGTAATATAGTAGATCATGTCCCTAGTTTTAATTAATATCCAAAATATTTGAAATTATTAAAATTAATTACAATAATGAGTCAGAAAACTTTTTATACCTTCAGTTAAATGTTAAGAATAATCAACTAATAAGTAATATTTTTGATTAACAAGACTCTTTTGAATTTAACATTATAAAAATGTCATTCTGGTGTAGTAACCTACACCAACCTATTTTTAGATTTATTATCTTAAATTTTGTAAAAAAGAAACAATGATTTTTAGGGACTGATAATGATTTAAAACAAGGTACTTATAATCAATTTTGCAATAATCGCTTGGATTACAACTATTCAAGTAAATTCATTTTTAAATATGTTTCTATATTTTTTATCTTAACTCTTTTTGTTTCTTTCATTTTAATTTTTAAATATATTTCTATGTTATTTTTTTATCTCCTTCTATTTTATTTTTTTAATTTCAATATAATGTCATTTGCTTAGTTTAATTACAATAAAACGATCTAGGTGGTAGCACTGTTTTTTGTTCATGTCTTAACGCTTCAATATTAACACGTCATTTGCGCACGATGTTTGACTAAGATGCATAGTCTACAGTTCGCATTTGGTTAGCATTTTTACATGTAAGTTTTTGCTTAGTTCTTCCTTAAAAAAATTAATTTTTTACATTCATTTCTTTGAGGGAAACTTTTCTTTCCATACTTATTATTTTTTTTACTGGCTGGTGCAAAATACATGTGGGATAGTTTTAGGTCTAACTTTTCAACAAGACTCTTTTTTTCCTATGAAGTTGAAAATTTCTGCTGTGCGGGGAAGGTGGATCCATAAAGTACACTTTACCCTAATTTCATTGGTCCTAATTCAGCGACAGCTTAAGAAATCATAATAGGTCTCAATTTGAGTCCATAGACTCTTTTGATTTCTTCCATTTTAAAAGTTCTATCAGTGTTTCCTATTTTGCACTTTTTTATTCAAATCTGGTACAATATTCATTTCCACCATTTATTTTCTAGTTATGTTTCTCAGAATTCGGTTTTTATCTTTCAGCTTTGTGGGTATCTAATAATTTTGTCTTATTATTTTATTTAATTTTATTGTACTATATATATATAGTTTTTTAATTAAAATTATTTAAGAACATTGAAAGTAAGTATTAAATATTTAAATTTTGAGAATTCATTATTGGTTTATATTATTGTATTGTTGACTAACTAACGCAATGACAACTTCTATTTCTTACAACATTTTGAAATCTGCTTTAGAAAGCATTTTTAAACGGTTATTATTAATTGTATTTCCTAATTTTTTATTAAGCTTGCAATTCTCAAATTGTTCAATCGTTCCTAGGGGTGTCACAACCCTAAGTCGGAAGCACGGGAGCACATCGAAAAGATTTTTTTAAAAATATTAAGTTACTGAAAGGATGCAAAACAAAATACATTCTGACATAATAAAAAGTAAAATACACTGATATAATATATTTATAAATCTATCACTACTGTACAATGTATTTACATTAAATTTATCAATACTAAATTAACAACAAAAGTTTAATAATTACTTGTTTCTCCGATGGGCTTATCTTGCAAAACAAAATTTTTTTAAGTAAAACTTTTATATTAGAAATTGACACTTAAAACACCTCTTCTATATTCCAATGAACATTTAAACACGTTTGAGCAGTTATCTAATAGATTTCTCAGATGATTGCTCAATATGTCCACGAGAATGTCAGATGTGATTTATAGAAGATAGAGAGCAGCATATAGACTATATTATTTATCTAGAATACATTTGAACTTTTAGAAATGGATGATTGAGGAATTAAATATTTAACTTAATTTTTTTTTTTTTTGCAATATGTTCTAAATTAAAAATTAGAAAGGGAAGTATAACATAATATTTATACTATTACTTAAGAGTAAGCTACTTTTTTGAAATATCTATAAGATAAAAGTAACATATACAAAATTTAAAACTTATCTAAATAATTTGCCCGGTTTATAAGTAAATTCGTACTGTAGTTTAGCGTCAAAGTACATTATTATAGCATTTAATACATTGTTGTTGTACGGGAGCTGGCGCGAGGAAAATTATGATTGAAATCTGGGTCACCAATTTTTTAAGTTAAAGGAACACTGTGCTAAGTTTCTGACGGATTTTTACGGTTCCTTCCACTAACTCCTCGGGGATACTTTCAGGGGAAATATTTTTCTCAACCAACTTTCACCGAAGGTAAGAAAACTTGATTATGCAAATTAGGTTTATTATATAAATTCTGTATTCGCATTTTTTAAAAGTTAGTGAGTGGAGGATCGTGAGTTACTGCAGTGCGGAATTAAGTTTATAAAAGTGTATATTGAAGATTTCCCAGTGAGGATCAAGCGGATTGGAATTGATCCCGTCAAATATAGGCGTTCAAGGCCTCAACAGTAGGACTTCGACTTTACAAGAGCACATGTATCGTAAGCATTATTTTAATTGAAGTTTGTGGATAACTTTTAGTGCGCGGCGAAGTTGAAAATGAGCTTGTATAAGTTATAGTGGAAATCTGTTGAGGGTCCGTAAATATTATCCCCGTGCTATCTGGTCTCACCTTCGCTCTCTTAGTTTTGACCAACAATCTTCATTGGATTATTATTGTGCTTGCTTGATATTTTGCGACAGTAAAATAATTAGAGTAAATCATGTCGACTGATTATTCAGTTCTCCCCACACATCTAGTCGGGTCCGAGAGCAGACAAGGAGGATTAGATAGAAGTAGGAACAGACACACATTACAAGTTGCTCTAACTTTCTTTCAGACACTATTGAGCTCATGTGGTTGATTTAGTTTATTACATACATATTGATAAATAAAAAATTTACTTCCTCTTTTCTTAAAAAAAAAATTAAGCTAATATTCAGTTGAATATACATTTGAGAGCATAGAAATGACAAAAGACATTAGTTGTTCGTTCTTATTTTTGTTAAATGAAGGATATATATATATATTTATCTATACTTTAATCTATACTTTATAGAATTCTTTTACAATATCCAAACATTAAATTTGCCAGGTGCACTTTTGCCATATTTTATGCAACTTATAAATACCTAACTAAACTCAGTACAACGACCCATGAGGGACAAGGCCTACTGTGCCCATCTCAGTTTTCTTGACCTTTGCCACTCAGGTGAATAAACATATGTTCCAGTCAGATGATCAGCCTGACTTGAAACCCCAATGTTTAGCTATCATGTAAGCTTGGCATTAGTTTATTGATCAACTGAAGGGATGAAAGACTGAATTGAATTTGCCTAGCCTGGGGTTTGAGCCCTGAACCTGTGGAGACGAAGCACCATACGATACCACAACAACTTATATATAAGATCATATTTCGGATTTTAGCACTTAAAGTTCCGATTGTTTTTTTGTATTTTAATGAACCAGTAGTTACTAGCAAGCTTGGTTACGTACCACTGTAATAGATAATATTTCGTATATGTTGGTAATGTAATTATTTCACCCAGATCATCCTTCATTATAATTATGTGAAAACTACTCCTATATTTTCTTGAAAAACGTACAAACACAAAAAGTAATTTTTGATGAAATGTGGCAGCCTAAGTTATAAAAGATTATCAACTTGCTTTGCAATATACTTTTGCAGTTCATTGTTTAACTGTCCTCTACAAATTGTCCGTAGAGTCTTTGAAAATTTTCCGAAGGGTACATAAAAAGACATATTTTTATTCCCTCTAGTTGTAAATACAATTTTAAACTAGTCATTTTTCACAAGTTTTATTGTCTATAAATTTTTAAATACATATTTAACTTAAGCGTTGGATATTGAAGGAGGGGGGGGGGAGAAGTCTTGTGAAAATGTAAATGTGATACCGTTTAAGTTTAAAAATTTTCCAAAATGTTATCAACCCAAAATGAAGTAGATTAATAAGGGTAACTTTTTCACTGATGTGTCTTGAGGTCTGTTAGCTATATTTTTATCAAGGGGTTCCATATACTTCCATAAAGACTACTTCTGAAAAAATTATGTTTATATTTTGCTAGATTGCCCTATTTGAATGTAAATCATAGGCATTTTGTATAAACTTGTTGCATTTCTAGAAGAAGGCAAGTTATTTTCATGGCAACACAAATTTTTTTTAAAATTTGTCTTAATTTAACAAGAGTATAAGACATCTCCTTAAAAGTATCATAATTTCCTTCCCCCCCTCCCTGAAGAATGTACTGTAGAAATGAACCCTTATTTATTTTCCTTGTGTGTGTTTCTTGTGTGTCTCACCATAGAAATATTTTAAAAAATTCGCTGTTTTTCTGGCTTATGACACATATCAAAAGTTGCCATGAAATTTTTTTCTCATCATAATTCAAACAACTTGCTCTCTGTGTAGCGAAATTTAGATTTCAACAGCAATAAAAACAATCAAACACCATCTTCTTATGTATTTTTCTTTATTTTTGTGGTAGTATTAATAAAAAATTAGTAAAATAATTGGACATACAAGTGCAGAAATAAGGCTTTTGAATAGGCGATAACATCCTCCCTGTGAGGAATTTTTATTCAAGTATTTTATAACCAAATATACATTCATCTTTATGAATATTCTCTACTTTCGTAAGATATGGGGGGTTACTTACATTTATTAAAATTTCACAAAAGGGAACTTTTTGTTTATGAATGATATTTATATGATCTTGTATTTATCTAAAAATCATAGGAAGCAATTGGGAAAATCATATGAATAATCTTCATAATAGGCATAGTTTCCTTGTAAACACCTGCAACGTACGATCCGAAAATTCGAGTGCTCGATGATGACGAAACCAAATACCTAAATTTAAACGGTTTGAAATGGATTTCCCTACCCACCCCATCTGGCTAGGTTGGTTTAGAGTATGTCAAGTGACCGAACCGCACGTGCAATTGTTATCTTCCGAAGCTAGTTAGCTTTGCTCGGCGATGTAAGAAAAATGGCTTTTCTCTTGAATAGCGTTGAACATTACATTCGCTTTGCACGCTTAGATAAAAACATCAATGGAGACTTTGGAAATGCTAAGTAAGTTGTATAGTGAATCTACCATGGCGAGATTGAAGGTTTACGAATGACATCGGAGTTTTAAAGATGACAGAGAATCCATCGAACCCTGTGAACGCGTCGGACGACCTTCGACTTCACGGAACACAAAACATGTTACGCTGGTGTCTGAATGTGTTCTTAGAAATCGTCACCAAACATTTGCGCAAATCTTTTAGGCTACACACTTCTCTAAGAAGTCGTTTAAAGGAATCCATTTGTCGTAAACGCCATCAGTTCTAGCAGAGTGAGTACTTGTATCTTCTGCATGACAACGCACCAGCACATCGATCTCACTGGGTAAAAGAGTTCCTAGCCAAAACTCGCACTAACGTGCTTCCATATCCTCTCTATTTACCAGACTTAGCTCTGTAGGACTTTTATCTGTTTCCATCATTGAAAAACCATTTGCAGGGACGCCGTTTTGAGTCATCAGATGAGGTAAAAGTAGCATCTCAGGAGACCTTACTGGTGGTTGTAAAAAATGGCTTCCTTTCAGAAGTTATTCAAACGCAGGCAGAAGTGTATCGTCGTCCAAGGGGACTACTTTGAAGGTGGATGTGCTCCGGTGCTGTGAACAATTCAGGGTAAGGTTATCTACCTTTTGTCCCCCAATTTTCGAATCCTTCTACCTATATTTATCTTCAACAATTCCAAATTAAATGTCAATAATTTAAATAAGGAAATTCATTAAAAAAACGAACAACATAAAATACATAGTTATGAATTTTTTCAGTATTTAAGACACTGGAGAAAAAAATATATTTTACAAATCAAATGAAGAAGTTTAAAGGAATTTCATTAAAATTCTCTCAAATGTTTAATCTAGAGTATTTTTATATTCGGGTTTTTAAATCAGAAGACAATTTTTTTTACAAATTTATATGTTTGCCAGCTTTTAAGTTTGTAAATAATTCCAGTAATTCTTAATCAGATTCTATTATTTTATAACGAACTTTTTTGGTATTTAATGAATTTTAAACATTACATCAAAATAAAAGCTTTCATAGTAATTAGCATAACTGATTCACACAAATATATCCATTTATTTCCTTCGACAGAAATGTTTAGAGACTTCAATCATTCAAATGGAACCCGTTGTGAGATAAATTTTAATAACTCAAATAATCAAGAAAACTCAGAAACCACAGATACCCATTCAATATGTACTAAAAACTAAGTAATTAAAAAATCATTAAAGCTTTTTTTTACTTGATAAACATAAAAAAATACTAATCATACAATCGGGAAATAAATGCAAGTCTTAATCTAGGCTTACAAGCTTACAAGTAAGCCTAAATATAAATTCTACTTCAAATCTTATCTGCAACAATGAAGATAAATAAAATTTTTACTACAAAAGTAAGCTAACTTCGTATTTTCTCTTTGGAACTACTTCTAAACACTATTGCACTATTGCACAGTAGAGAATGCCAAAAATTTTATTACTTACTATATATTTGTTGAACCACAAAAAAAGAGAAAATAGTTGGAAATGATAAAATAAAGTATGCATTGAAAAATCTTTGCTTCAAATTTAAAACAAAAAAAGACGCGAATTCTAATGAAAACAATTAACGATGTAATATTCGAATATATCAATCTAATTCTTACCATAGTTAGAGCAGCGGTTCTTAAACTGTGGTTCATTGTCTCTCATTTAATGATATTTTTTTTTTCTTTTACAGACTCTGAAAGGCCTCCTGGAAAAACTTTAAGATGAGCCAACCTAGGCTAGATCACAAAATTGTTTCGAATAATAGAATTCTAATAGAACATGTATTTCGATCAAGAGTTTTCGGTTTTTTATTGCTTATATAGAGCTATACATTAAAATTGCTACATCAAGACTTTTAAATTAAATGTTTATTGTTTTCTTAACGGAAAGCAAGAAATATCTAAAAAAATCTGTAAAAGTAGCAGCGGCAGTCTTAGTATTATTGAGGAACCTTTAAATCAATTAGCTATGTGTTGAGAATCAAGCAGGGGTTCGAGATGTCGAGCGGATACATGTAGGGGTGGGGTACTAGGTGGTCGAAAATTTAACAACCGCTGAGTTAGATTTATAATGTAAGTCCGGTTATAGTTAAGCAGTAAGGACTATAGTAAGCATAACATGTATGGTACATGTTGTGGAAATTTCAAATTCATTATCCCTTGAGCTAAATCTTAGCGAGTATAAGTTTTATTTTCTTACTTAAATGAAATAAATACGAAACAGAAGTAAGCTAACATTTCGAAATATTTGGATGTGGAATAAAATTTTTGACAAAATAAAATAAAATCTGACTTTTAAAAATGTCCTTAAAAGTTTTTAAAAAAAAGTTTGCTTATTACATTTCTGTAATAGGTTATGCGAGTACTTTAAATGGAAATCTGTCTAAGGGGAGGAAGAGGGAAACATGTATACATAATGAAACTATTATTGAAAAATATTAGTCTTGAAAGTAACCAATATTGAATTGGACGTTTCCAAGTTTTCATATTCATGAAAAAATGTAAGATAAAGAATGAAGTTTAAAGAATACTATAGCAATGAGTATTTTTTTTACTCTATCGGGATTTGTATCTCTTGGGAATTATGCCATTCTTTATAAGATTAACTAAAGATAGAAAACTATTGAAAAAGCAAGAAAAATTCCCTATAAAACTGTTGTACTGCATTAAGTAAAATTTTTGAATAAAAATTCATATTCCGCTATTTTTCTTGCCAAAATATGTTTTAATATAAATTATTTAGCTAAGTAATATTTTTATCAGGATGTTTTAAATCTTCAAAATGCATTGTTCTTAAATGAAATATCATCTTCGAATCAGAATATTAATTTTTTTTTAATGGGATGAAATTCAAACATCTTTTCATTTTACTTCCATACTCATCTGTTTGCAATGGAGTTACTTACATATAGGTTTCAATATTTCCTTTTTAATTTCATTATAAAATAAACCTTATTGACAAGTTTTGCTTCTAAAGAGGTTTTGATTCAAGTTGTTAAAATATATTTTGTCAGCATTCTGAAATTCATCCGATGTCTGATTAAAAAGTAGAAAAGATTTCTAAAACCAAATAACAGTTTCACCTTTGTACTTAAATTGAAATAGTGATTTACCTTTTTTTTTTCGAATTAAATTTACTCTGAAATTTTTCTATACTTATACACAAAACATTTTAAGGGATGCTAAATCTTTTCAGTTTGTTAGCCGTAAGAAAATATATTTAATAAGGAAATTAATATATGCACAATTGTGAAATATGAATGGAGATAAAGGAAAAATGAGTTATATAGTGTGTTAAAAATATATTTATAATATGAGCTAAGTCTATTATCTATTGTTATACATCATTGTGAGTATAACATTAGTTATACATGAATGTTATATATCAAATGTGCGCAGAAAGAAAAAGTTCAATTTATAACATACTTCATAGTATATTTATCAACCTAAGGATCTTCTATTACTTATACCGTGCAATAGCAGATTAATAATGACTTGCAAAAATGCTTTCTTTCAAATTATGTATTTATTTAAGGTATATAATTGGTGTAAAGATAATACTGTACACCAGCGTTTCTCAAACTATGTGCCTTTCCCTAGGGAGATGCTAACCTTACGCGGGGGGGGGGCAAGAGCATATCGAAAATAAAAGATTACTTAAAAATTTACTAAAAAGCATTTGCTGAAAAGAAATAAAACTCAATACATTCTGACACATATACTGATGTAGTACACTTATAAATGCATCAGTACTACACAATGTATTTCATAATTTATTAATCAATGCTAATAACCGGTTTAATAATTACTAGTAACTTCCATGGGATTGTCATATACAAATTGTAATACTTATATTGATAATTTGTACGGTTTATAATCAAAGTCGTATTGTAGCTTTACTTCATAATACATTATTATTGAATTCAGTACATTGTTATTGTACAGATGGAGTCGCCATGAATATTGTGATTGAAAATTGGATGGCAATCATTGAAGGTTTGAGAAGCACTGCTGTACACCTATTTTTATAAATTTATGATAGGTAATTCTGCGATCTAATTTTTCAAAATGCTAATTTGTGTTGAATATGTATCGTCTGTGATTAAGGTTTTAGGTGAAAGAAAAAACATGAACTTGCATACTTTTCAAAGTTAATGGAAAAGAGATCAGAAAAATAATTACGAATAAATAGACACTGTTGAGAGATCATATAAACTGAATGTAGCTCTATGTCTTGATTATTATTTTATTTTGCAAAAATTTCATGGTTTAGATTTTAAAAATTACTTTCATTTTTAAACAAAATAATATCTCTCCGCACTTTTAAAAAAAATAAATAAATATGGATCTTTACAAATAGTATAGTTAAGTACAAGTTTTTTTTAAATCTCAAGCAGATTTGTTAGCAATTAATTTCAACATTTATAGAATCATGCGCAAGTTATATAATTTTTAATGATTCATGTCTTTTAAATCAATGATTATTTACCAATAGTACATTTTTTTACCCATAATCCAAATAAGGCGAAATTGCGTATGCGGATACTTTACCGTAGATTATGCAAATATTTAACTTTTTTGATGTTCGATATGTCGGAACTTCAGCACATTACAATGAAACTACCAGATAGTGCATGGAATAGAAGACATTCAAGTACTAAGGCATAACTTCCTTGGTAAAATAGATTTCTCGACCCAAGGGGGCTGTACCAAAGCTTCACAGACAGATTCGCGAATATTATGAACCGATCTCTGTTTGAAACTAAACGTGCAATTGGATTAATGGAAAATTATAAAACCACAGGGAAAATATAAACTCAAGATAAAATAAAGGGATTGCTAGATATGCCTGTAGGAGTGATGCCGCCATTGGACGATTGGGGCAGGAATGTATTAACCATGGCCGAGTAGAGTGTCAAGTAGCAGTTACAGAGATCAATAATAGTCGTTCAACTGGAGCTTATAGCTTCTTATGTGTATTTATCAACAATCAGGCGCGTAACTATCAGTGAATGCAATAATTATTGATGGTAAAATAATTAAACATGTGCGATGTCACAAAGGCAGTTGTGCTGATTGTCTCTCATCTTTACACACCACCAAAATGTATCAAGTGCATAGAGGCTCCATGCGAATTCAACCTGGTATCTCACGCTTTGGAGAACAATTGTTTTCAGCAATGTGTCTAGCTTAGAATTAAGCTCTGATGGCGAGAGAAGACCTACCTGGAGAAGTTTGAGACTGCGGTGAAACACTCTACTTTATAACCATCCGCCATACAACCTGACAACCAAACATTAGGGTATAGAGTTCCATTACTCTTACCTGGACCCTTTAGATTGTCATTCGTGGCACTCTTACAATAGAATGATACGTTGTTGAGGTTCTGCTCCCCGTAGTAATGTACTTTCTTTCACGAATCTCAGTGCTTACATTTGAACCGGATTATACCATAACTTTCTACCGTCTGTATTTGTTCTTCCACACTTCTTTTTCGGCAGAATAACCAAATCTTTTGCCGAGTATCTCTTAGTTCCAGAAAGGAGACATCTCCCATCATTCAAAGGGAGAGTTCACCGAGCTAATTTACCAATTGAAACAAGCTTGATAAGTTATCTTCAGAGACTACACACACACAACTAAGCAAGACAATAGTTGGCACTCTGCCAGAGGTTGGTTAAAGCTTTATTTTTTGCACATATAGCTGTATCACAAGCATTTCGTCTTCAATACATGCATATCACATCTACCTATTTTCGTCATATTTGGGTAACTCCTTGGTATGTAGTCTTTTATGTTGCATATTGTATAAATTTAATATTTATAGTTTCACTCATCTTCTTAGCTAAATATATATATATATATATATATATATATATATATATATATTATATATATATTATATATATATATATTATATATATATATATATATATATATTATATATATATATATATATATATATATATATATATATATATATATATATATATGATATGCACTATTAGAATTACAGATTCAATTGCCAGATTCTTCCAGTAATCTTAATATTTAATATTCTATTATTTTTTTATACTCATTGAACTGTTCAATACATTTTCAAGCTATATTGGAGAATAAATTGCTACTAAGTTTGAATAACAATACGATTTTTAAAGCTTGGTAAGTCAATAATTTTTTTGAAGTAAACAATATATAAGTTAAACCTTTTTTTAAATATTTTTGCAACTTAACATTTATTATGATATTTTTTTCGAAATAAATTTATATTTTATCATTTATGTTGAAATTTAAAATGTTCTCGAACATCGGATTTATTTAATATTTTTTAAGACTTTATTTTTAAATTTTAAGAAAAAATTAGCTAGTAGTCAGTTTAAGCTTTATTTAAATTCTCTTTCGGTATCCAAGTTATTTTATTGCATACATTATTACTGTTAAAATGATTTGAATACTGAGAGAGATAATTGATAATTAATTTTTCTTTAAACTATACGGATAAAACAAAAGTGTCTTTATATAAATCACACGCTTTGATAAATTACTTGTAACGAGTTTCTTTACGTAATTTAATAGGATGAAGGTAACTAGGACGTCTGCGATAAGGGAAAAGGGACCTTTTTTTACACAAAAGTTAAATGTTTCTCTTACTTAAATTAAAAGCAATGGAAAGAAATATTTAACATTGAATTATCTGCTATTTATGTGTCTGTAAATGCATAAAAATTCCATTTTAAATCACAGATAAATCTCTATAAGGAATTAATAATCAATAACTATTTCTTTGTTTTCGAGACATGTTCTTACATTTAGGTACACTTTGCATAAAATCCACTGCATATATCATTTAAAAATTTTCCACAGTTTTTGCCATAAAATTATCCATAAAATTAATGAAATAAATTTAAAAAAATAAATTAATAAAAATTTTAAATTAGTGATTCAAATTTCCTTTAAATTTCATGCAGAGATTGTGCTATATCTGATTTTTTTTCTAATGGGGCTGCACATGGGAAATTTAACCTTTTCAGACTCATTGCATTCCTCCGGAGCTGGTATTGATTTTAGCGCGGCACCATGTAGGTGATACCAAATATTGCAAATAATTTTGCCTCCCCAGAGGGAGACACTTGAGCTCTGACGATGCGAACCAGAATCAGGATTTAATTTTTCGAGTGCACGCAAACCAAACACAGACACTTTAGGGATATTTTACATGTCATATAATCATACAATATGACTCTGTCGACTTCCTGCATCATGAAAATTCACTGACTGGGTCGAGATCAAACCCTCAACCTTGGGTGCAGTAGGCCAGCGAGAAACAAACCACGTTACCCAGCCGATATCTGAATTTTGTGAATGTTTATTTGAAAACAAATTCATTCACTTGAATAAAAATTTGTGAATCTTGTATTACGCAAGATATCAGCACTGTAAGTAAAGTAGAACTTGCGCAAATTGTAACGGAATCACCAAAAATGCATTTTGAGAAAATTGAAAATAAAAATATTTTTATCTATGATTTGTTAAATATTGTTTTTTAATACAATATAAAGCCATACAAAAATTAATTGGATTATTTTGCATCATTGTTCAGTTTTTAAATTTTGAGTTTTATAAGTCTAGATTGTTTAAAAATCTTTTTAATTTCTCTTTCCTTACTTCATTAATACGTGTTATCAACGATTAACACCATCTTTCATTTTAAATACTAAAGTTTTATAAGTTTTAGTATTTGTACTTCACTTTGAACATCGTCATTACAGGATATTACAGAATTCCTTGCACATACTTTTATTCTTATTAAAATACACAAAGAAAATGTGTTTGATGAATTTAAAGAGTTAATTTGATAACTAGGTTAATGGAACAAAACTTAAAAATTAAAACAAAAACTGTTTTTGTACTCTTACATATGAATATTTATTTATTTTAAAGTAAAAACAACTGTTATAAATGTATAGTTATTCATGAGTATTCAAATGTTAAAAATGAGCATTAGGAAAAACAAAATATCTATTTTACAAACTATGTAATTAATTTAGGATAATCCACAAGATGCCCTTTATTCTATATTCACTTGATTTATTATTTAAGAAGTACACTGGGTATTTATAAATGCAAACTAGACATAGTTAACATTTAAAAAAACAAGATTTTATTTCAAATTTTATAACTAATTATTTTAACTTACCTTAATTTCTGCACAAAAAATATAGAATTTTCATTAAATTTGTACATATAATACAGAAAATTACATTATTCATATAGAAAAATTAGCATTTTGCATTCATATTTATAAAAAGCGAATTGAGGAAAGTGTACCTGAAAAATAGTTACATCAAATTTGTTTACAACTTTAAAATTCAATTTTCTAGCATTCTACTTAT